>JAVIWB010000393.1:0-15041 GCA_031893035.1 Dermolepida albohirtum
GATTTTTGTGGTTTGAATTAATGAATATTGATTTAGAGGATATGTGGTTTCAATAGGATGGCGGTACACATCACTTTGCACACGAATCAATTGATTTATTGAGAGAAAAATTTCCTGGAGGTGTAATCTCAAGAAACCGTGATGTTAATTGGCCACCAAGATCATGTGATTTGACACCGTTGGACTATTTTCTTTGGGGTTACGTGAAAAGTCAGGTTTATAAAAACAATCCACAATAAATTCCTGCTTTGAAAGATGAAATTATTCGTGTCATTGGTGAGATAGAGCCTCAATTATGTCAAAATGTCATTGAAAATTTTAACTCAAGAATGGACGTCTGTGGAGCTGCAAGAAGAAGCCATTTGGCAGATATTATTTTTCGCATATAAATGTCATAACTGATACTTCAATTACCAATAAAAGGTTTTTGAAAGTGAATGCAAATTATGTGTTTTATTTATTCTTTAAAAAAACCGGGAAATTTGAAACACCCTTTGTTAATGCAAAATCGTCTAAGCCACAGCTCCTGGAAAATTCCCACCACATCGATTGCGAACTGTTGTACGTATCAGTTTCTGAAGTAATTTTGGGGAGCGAGTTCAGTTACATTTTTGCAAATCCATTTATGTCGGACATTTTCACATTACTCTCATTTTTCTTACATGCAGTGATCTACGAAATCGTTTTTCCATCTTAATAAAGAATCAAGATTATATCCTATCGATCCTATTTTTTTTCACTTAATATTTGAGGAACTCACACATTTAGTCTTGAAATGTAGCTAAGCTTCTTAATATACCAATAAGCCATTAATGTGTCAGAAATTAGTCCTCATGCAACTTCTTCAATTGGTATTCCTGTATGTGGATGACCGGTCCTTGATTTATCAAATAAACCTTGCGAAACTACCTTTTCACTGTTTCGATATACTCACTTAATGCTATCTTTTACAATAATAGGAATAGCTGAATCTTTCCGATATCTATATAACGTGCCGAAAACTTGCCCACACTTATTATTCAATAGCACGTCCGTATCTGAAGGACGATTAAAATGAACTAATTCTGCCTGTCCTTGCACGCAGACATTCCCCTCTTGGTGTAAACGACTTCAATTATATTACCGCTTTAACCCACTTATAACAAATTAAAGCTTGTACATTATCGTATCAAGCCCTCACTTTACTTCATAAATACCAATATTTCCCACGATAAACCACTGCTTAGCCGACAAAAAGGTAAGTGATATGTCGACGCTTCATTAGTGATTTTATCATCGGAAGTACTTGTTACGTTTGAGTTCAATTTAAATAAATTGTTGTCCACTTAGTGTTAATCAGTTAAGATAATCGATAATAGAAGCAACAGCTTTAATCAAGAACTGTTATGCATAGTCTTTTTCAACATACTACATACATATCTACAGAGATCAATAATGAATTTTTGAGGTTGGTTGCAATATTTTTCGAGAAGAATTTCGGTACACCTTGTATATTTAACTGGAATAAAATAAATGAAATCACGTAACAAATAAATATACTGTGACTATTTTGTATTTCCATGTATAAAGTTTCTTAATTTCGAAGATATAAGATCGGTTCAATTAGCAAAAATTCCATTATTTATTGTCGCTGTTAGAGATGTTAAAAAAAATCAAAATTTTCAGTCATATGTTTTCGAAACCATTGAAGATAGAACAAAACTAAAAATAGCATTTGACAGATATTTTTACGTAAAATTTAATAATTAGAATTGAAAATTCAGGGCACACTTGGTTTTCAAGATGTAACATAAACTTAAGTTTTTTTCAATGGCCATCGTGGTTGGGTGTGCCTTTATTAAAATGCTAATCCTTTTCGGGTTTTATAGATACAAGATTTGGTGTGGTTTTCTTTTTCAGATTCTTCATTATAGTAAAAATAACTTAATTACTATTACTAATAGAGGAAATAATGCGCAAGTAGGCTTTGATTAATGAACGTTGCAATTAAACAATTACACTTGTCAAATTTAATGCGCACCAAGTAGCTACGGCCAAAAAAATGGAGCAGTTTCAGTTGCCTAGCGCGAATATAACCTAACGTCGCATATTTAAGTAGTAATAACATAAAAAGTAAATAATATTAATATTAATTAAGAAGCTACAGTTGAAAAAACAAAACAATAAATATTTAGTAATCCCGCCATTATGCTCTATAACATCTCCTAATCTTCTGGGAATGGATCTATATAATGAGGAACAATATTCTTGAGTTATTTCTTTCCAAGCGTTATTTATAACTTCCAACAATTCTCCAACATTTCTTGGTCTTGCATTTATCATTCGAATTTCTTTGACTAACATTCCCCAAACGTTTTTACAAGATTCAAATCTGGCCTTAATTACTAAAAATTACACGATTCCAAAATTGTTGGTCATGAGCTTTGTGTTCTAAAACAAATCCCATTCTTGATCCTTAATGAGTGTTATTTAATAATATTTACCTTGCTGTTGCGTGGAATTTTAATTCAAGCTGTGCTACACTGTGACGGCTTGTACAACATTATGCTGGAACAAGTGTTGCTGGAACAGCATCAACTACTGTTGAAAATGGATTTGCTCTAGAATTATGAATCGACGTAGCGTCCTGTTCAGCAGTTGACTTGCTCAGACATCTCGAACCTGAATTTTTTTAATTGTACCATGGTTTTGCCATCTTCTTAAAATATTTAAAACTTAGTTCTTATTCGCATTGTAAAATACTACAGTTTGCCTAACTGACCACTCGTCATCTATTTTCGCGATTATTCCAAGTTTCTTCACTGCATTTATATGCGGCGTAATTACTTTGTTGTAGTATTTCTAATTCGAAATTGTTCGACAGACAACAATTATTCAATGTTGCAATATGACATAAATGAAAATCCAACAGCTAAAGTTAGACAAAAATCTATGACAAGAGTTGCCCCATTTGTTTACTGACCGCAACCGTAATAAGCCTTTTTCTCTGTAAAATATTTATGCAAAAAATGTATTCAAACGGACAAAAAATTATGTGCTTTTTTGCTATTATGCTAGGAATAGAAATAGTACTAATGCTAGCGAAATGTATTATCAACGCTATATGAAAAGGAGACACCCAGATCAAAAACTACTTTCCAAGTTGAAAAATAATTTGAAAAAGTATAGATTGTTTTCAAAAACATATCAAAAAAAGAAATTCAAATCGGAAGATGAGCGAAGAGTTTTAGCTAATGCAAAATTGAGAATGATTGTGCTCTTTCCACAGAAAAGGTTCGCTTACTTTTAAAACAAGTGAAGAAACTGAAAAGTGAAGATGTGTTCTAAGAGATGCACGGAAGAAAAACCAATGTGTACTGCTCAAGTGTCTACTGTTGGTATTAATCTTACTAGGAGTAAAAAAAATGATGATGAACAACTTCTAAACGAGTAAATATTTCGTTGACAGACTTAACCCTGCGAAAAGTGTGAAGAAAAGTTGATTCTTAACATGATCGTATAAAGAATGAGCGAAGTATGGTCACATATTGTAATGGTAGGCGTAATTTTTTTTTATTTATTTTTAATTTCATTCAAATGAAGATGTTACTTAATTGGTATTTCGAAATGTATTACGATAATTCTCGGAAGGGAGTTCTTAATACTTTATGGTATTTACATTAATCCGGTTTAAGTATATTTATGTGCATTTTCCCTTAATGTATTGTTAATGTAGTTTTCAGAAACGATCTAATTATATAAGAAATATATATGCATTGTATAGTCAAAATGCATTTATATTTGTGATCTAGATTTAATTTTAATAGAGTAATAAATGTTAATCCTTTAAATACAGCTTATATTTCTTTTAGGTACACTTATTGTTCATATTAGGTATTAAGAACAGTATATATATATATATATATATATATATATATATATATATAATTGGTAATTTTATAAATAGTCTTGGAGTTTTAACAAGAGTTAGTGGAGCTTGAGAGCTCACAAGAGGGAGTTGGGCCTAAGAGCTCAAGAAGATAGTATAGCTTCAGAGCACATAGACAAGAGGCATTCAAAAGCTAGAGTTAGGCCTGTATAGCAAACCATTCTACTTAGAGTGTGCGAGTCGTCTGATACGAAGCGTAATAATCAGTTATTTGCCAAAAAGAAATAGTATAGAGTATTGCGATTTTATATATTTGTCCCTACAAGTCGAGATCGGTAAGCATCGTTTAAAACTATTCATGAGCGAATAATTAGGAGTGCGAATCAACGCACTGAGGAAAAGAACGTCTGAAGCGAAGATCTCCTATAATTGAACAAGATAAGCATGTATACTTACAAACAATATACACGTATTCAATAGCAGGACGCTAACGCATTTGTTTGTATGACTAGCTATTCACTCAGTATTCGTATAATTCGTTCAATATCACACAAAGTATTGAATATTAGCCGTACTATACAAAACACGACATATGTACATATCGAAAGAATTGGGATGAAAATTTTAGTTCAAGTGTTAAGTGTTAAGACTCTTGTATCTTCATATTTGTATCGATCCATTTATTATTCTTCTTATACTTGTTTTAGTCAATTAGTTAGTGCTACATTCAACAGTATGACTGCATATGTTTGACCTGGTAGGTCGAAATTTTCAATATGCAGTTTAGTACTGACATTTGATTAGTGACGTCCTCTACATCCACTAAACAAAACTTAAGACATCCCACGTATAAGATAGGAAATTATGTGCGTAATGTTATGTTTGTTCTGTTTTCTTTCTTATTCTTTATAAGAAAGCTCTCTTATTCTAATTGAATGCGTAAATATTTTATCTTTCCACTATTTAAATAAAAGGGGTATTCATATGTGTGCATTCCCTTCGTAGTCTGAGTCACCGCGAGAATTATTACTTATAAAGGAAGTAGCATCTTTATGTAATTGTAAGATAATATGTTTAATCCCGTTTGCTAGCCCGTGCATTGCGTTAAAATATAATCTTTATATTTTTATTATTATTATTTAAATATGTATATATAAGATCAGTAATAATACGCTAACTAATCGTTTAGTTTTTAAAAATATTTTCTGTTCACTCTCAAAATACCTGTAGGATTAAATCGACCCAATATTCTTTGCGCCCAATTTACCCGTTGGATTATTAGCATTAATCTCTTCGCGCTCAATTTACCTCCGCCAGGAATAATGGTGGTCATTTTGAGCATTTACTAAAATTCTTTAGCTACTCTCTGCTCATTCATTTGTTTACTAACTCTACAAAATATCTTTTTAATTTTAGATTTTCGTTACTATTTGTAATCATTTATCTTTTTTATTCTTAATAAATTTATTGTCGCTTTTATTTTAGTTTATAGTCGGTTTTTCAGAGCCTACTTGCTCATTATTTTCTCAATTTATAATAGTAATTCAATTATTTCCGCTAAAATAAAAAGTCTAAAGAAGATAACCATACCAAATCTTACATGTATATGAAATCAGAAAAAAGCATCTTCATGTAGTTATAGCCAACTGTGATTGCCATTTAAAAAACATAAGCTTTTTTAAATTAAGTGTCCCACGAATTTTTAATTGAGTTTATTAAATTCTACGTAAAAATATCTACCAGATGCCATATTTACTTTTGTTCCATCTTGAGTAGTTACGAATTTATGTAAGACTGAAAACTTCGGAAATTCGCAACTCTTTAAAATATCTGAAAAGGTTGACAAGTGATAAATCTGAAAATGTTATCAAATCCTATTCGAATTTTTGAGCAACTATGGTAACTTACCGATCGTGTATCTTCAATACTAAGAAAATTACCTAAATCCAGAGATAGAAAATGACATTGTGTGTAGACATAAGACAACTACTTTTTAAAAATATTCTGAAAACAATCCACCACAAAATTTTAACAACTTATCAGATATAACATTTATTTTCTAAAGAGCAGACCCCTTAGCTTACGTAGTACATACATTTGAATTAATCATACCGTATTTAATATGTTTTTTCTGTCTTTATGTAACAAAGATTTTATTGTAAAAGAATAGCTGTCACATTGAATTTACTATAAAGTACATCTATTCAGTATAGTTTGAAGAGACAAAAACTCATTCAAATACAATTTTCGGACGATAAATGTCAAAACACAATATTAAAGTTTAGGTATTAATGTTAGTTTATAGTTTGAAATAGTAAATAAACTTCTCTAGACCGGGTGTCTATATAAATGTATACAGCGCAATCATGATATCGCGTTACATTGTTTGGAGAAAAGTTCTATCACTGTTAAAATAATCATGATATGTAAGTACATATAAACGTTGTAAACACACAAATACCCGACCTAACTATGAACTATGAACGAACAATTATATAAAAATATTTTTTTATTCTTATATAGTTTTGTATATTAATATAATCTATTTTTAGTTATATGGATTTATTACATTGTTTAATTAATAATTCTTCTATAGCAGTATAAAAATGGCCACGAACCTTATCCCTTTTCTTCATCCTTTTCTTTTTAGATTATTGAACAAAAAGGATTTACCTTCTACTTTATTTTAGAGCCCACTTCTGAGCTGTAAAGAAGAAATTATTTATTTTAGATATTATATTATGTATATCTGTTAATTGACAGTTGTATTTCTTCTTATTCAAATCCAATATCGAAATTGTATGGGAATTCCAAAAGACGCCATAATTATTTATAATAATAATAATAATAATATTTAATACGTTCAAAAAAACATGGAATATGTCATAAGTATAAAAATAAATAACAACGAAACAACAATTACAAGTTAAAATAGATGACGTAAGTATATATACATATATATGTGTGCAGTTGACGTATCGTTCCGGTCGTGACCTCACCATGCATCCCCCCGCATCAACCGCTTGCACATACTGCATTCTGCCAGATAGATATGAACGGATCCAATCCGATGCCACGCCCCTGGACCCCATCAGCTCCAACTTCTCCAACAAGACTTCGTGATGCACACTATCGAAGGCCTTCGAAAGATCCATAAACACACATGCCATCGGGAGTTTGTTAAATATATTATTTATAATTCTTTTCATAAGTTGGTAAATTGCTCTGGCAGTTGATCGCCCTTTGATATAACCATTTTGTGTGTTGTTTAATATTTTGTGTTTTTCGATGAATTTTATCATCCTGACCAGAACTATTCTTTCAAAAACATTCGACACGTTCGACAATAGAGCCATTGGTCGATAATTTTCAAAGCTATTCTTCGCTCCTTTCTTATGTATGGATACCACTACGGCGTGTTTCAAGTCATCTGGAAATTGACCGGTCTCGAACGAGAGGTTCATCAGGTATGGCGACACTAGCCTTTCTTAGATAAGGTTTAAAAAATCTCTACCACCCTGTAGTAAATATAGATCTCTAGATTAGATATCTTGTTTTTTAACAGACGATCACCACCTTATATTACAATACTCTGCATACATCATTTATATCCACTCCACAAAATTGAACAGGCACATTCCATTCGATGTCAATGTTACTTTTCTAAATTTGAAAAAAGTTTCAGCACCTGCAGAAAATTAACCTCAGTTACATTAACAACATAGCGTTAACAATGATTGTTATTTTTTGGCATACGATTAGACAAAAAAGAACAAAGCTTTTAATTCAGTCGTATTTCTTTTTTCTTCAAATATAATATCGAAATTGCAACTTATGGTCTACGTAATCGATCCACCGCACGCACAATTCACTATACCATCGAAAAATTTGAAACGCACGACCAAATAAACCATATCCAGCACTAGTGAAGAAAATATAGCGATAGTAGCTGAGAATGTATGCGTCGATTCAACGTAGATCTCAACAGTTTGGCTTGTCGTATGCTACAACTTAGCGTATTTTACGTAAGGATCTTGGTTTAAAAGCATACAAAATTCAAGTCGTTCAAGAATCGAAAGCGGTCGGCTTTCGACCAAAATTTTGTTCAGCGATGAGGCCCTGGCTTAATTGTTAAGTCGATAAGCACATTTGCAGTATTTGGAGTGAAGAGTAACCCGAAGAGGTTTAAGAGCTGCCATTACAACCAGACAAAACCATATTTCTTCAAAAATGAAGACGGCCACAACGTAACTGTGAATGGCGCCCGTTATCGCGCCATGATAACGGACTATTTGCTACCTGAAATTGAAGCCTGCGATCTCAACGACATTTGGATACAACAAGACGGCGCTACTTGCCACACAGCCAGTGTGAGAACAATTTGATGAGCATTTAATTCCACGTAATGGACCTGTGCAATGATCGCCTAAATCATATGATATTACACTTTTAGACTTTTTCCTTTGGGACTATGTAAAGTTCAAAGTCTACATGGATAAACCAGCTACAATTGAACAATTGGAAGCCAACATTAGTCGTGTTATTCACCAAATATCACTTGAACTGCTCGAATTCGTCACCGAAATTTGGAACTTCAGAATAGACCATGTTAGGTGCAGTTACGGGAACAATTTTTCAAAGATAAGTATCAATAATGGTTCTTTTCTATGATAATAAAGAATACCCGATAAAATTCAAGTTATTTTTTTTTATTTTTGAAAAAACTACCTTCACTACATATACATCTTTGTTATGAATAAAAGTTCATAGTGATCAATCTTATTAAAATAAATAAAGAACAAGCAATTTACCTACAAGTAAGTTGCTTTGATTGACAATTTTTGTGAGTAAAACTGTTGAATTCGTTGCTCCTCAACCTCCAAGTAAACTGCATAATACACATGCGTATCAAAGTCTCCGCTACTACGTTCCTAGCGTAAATGGAGTATAGTTCTTTATTCTCATTGACCAGGTCCTCGTATTGAAATCTCCACTTCCCTCATTCTTTTACCATGGTATGGAAAAGGAAATCATATCCGTAAATGTAGTCCAAATCCTATTTAATATGATGCGGTATTTCCTCTGTTAGAGCTTTATCACCGGATATTATTATACTAATAATAGTGTGTAATCATGTGTAAAAACTTATAACCATACTAGACTTAAAATTTATAACGTTTATTTCATATTTAACAGGAATTTGTTATAAATTCACAAACAAACAAAAACCTCTTTAAAAATATTAAAGACTTAATGTATGAATAATTTTATTTATTGTTTATTATTATTAATTTCGAATCAGTTCCTTTAAGCTAGTGTTATGTAATTTATAGCAAGTTAATTCATTTAAATCTAAGACTGGTAAGCAAGTGTTTCTTATCATTTCAGGAATAATAACAGTAGGAAACGATATTAGTCAATTATTTGTATCGGTAATTTTAAGTTATTATGCTGGAACAAAGCACAGACCGCGCTGGATGGCGTTGGGTTTGTATACGGTAGTTTTATTTTGTCTGATGACGGCATTACTGCATTGGCTTTACGGTGCTGGCGAAGATGCCCTTCTACTAACAACGGAATTCGGAGCAAGATTCGACGAGAACACGACGAAAGAAGTGCTCGATAAAGAACAAAGAAAGAGCTTATGCCATGCCAGGAACCAAACGGCGTTCGCCGAATGCGAAACATTGGAAGGGAACTATGCACCACAAATAATACTTTTTACCGCGCAATTAATTTCTGGAATGGGCGCACCCCTCTATTATACACTCGGAATTTCTTACATGGATGACAACATTAAAAAGTCAAAAACACCGGCACTTATCAGTAAGTAACATCAAATATTTACTTTTAAATCTAAAATAAATTGTTCCAAAGAATTAGGGCAAATTTTACTTGTTGCTGGCATGTAGATTTATGCAAATAATTACCATTTTTGAATTCTTAATATATGAATATATTTATCTATCAAGTAAACACCGCAAAATTAAATAAATACCTTTAAGTAACTGATTTTCATTAAGCAGAATAATTATGTGAAAAGCATAACTAATTCTAACGCTAATAATTATATATACTAGAATGACTGCAAGTGGATTGGGTTGGTACATCACTAAGTATAAATAAATGATTTTACACGTTTCCAAATTATCTTCTTGATCTCACTTATACAACAAATTTTGTCTTGTTCAAAATAGTTCTAAGAAATTCTAGAAATAGAATTAAAATTTCTTAGACTTATGTTTATACAAAAAATTATTATTTGATCGTTTTGATGGCAAGCAAGAAAGATTCATTTGATATACAAAAAGGAATTACCAAATTCAAGAAGAGCGAATTTACGAGCCGAAGGATAGCAGAGCAATTGAGAGCCTACTTTCACATAATAGTTTAATTGTGCATGAAGTCCTAGAAGCTATCAAAGTACTGACTACAATACATTGACACCATCTTTTTGTTTAGCCACATGAAAGAAGCTAGAAGAACAATCTATAAATAGATGACACGAATCTATGCAAACAGAAGAGGAAGGAAGACTACTATGTTACAGAGAATCAACAAAATTACAACATTCACTATAGAAGAAGATATTTAAGAAGAAAACCTACTTTGTCTATTATCAATATTCAGAACCACCAAGGAAAAAACGGAGACGATTAAGTAAAAAGGGAAGGTTTAAGACAACCATGCCAAAACAGAATAATTTTTCGGGAGCTGAAGACCAATTACAACGTATCTTGACTATCTGTAAAAAGACTCCCCAAAACTTTCAATTTCATAAAATATAGACAATCAGCTTGATAACAATCTTGAAGAAGCTGGCAGTAGAACAGTGGAACGTTAATTGTTAGAACAAGAAGAACACTATAGCCCGAAAGATAATCGTATTACTAAGAGCGAATTTAATCCAAATGTTGCATGCTTACTCTGGCCGAGCTGCAAAAATTATGAAATCCTTGCAAACACGGAAAAAACGTGTTTATGTAGAAAAAAAAGTATTCGAAAGATTTGAGAAGTTCTTATCCTGATATTCGACACCACATGGAATTTTGATAATTAAATTGTTACTGTCAACAAGAGTTAATACCATAATGTAACGAAATTATTGATGCCTGTTTTGCAATTGTTACTTTTTTATTTACAGCATTTGTTATTTACAAGTGAAATTTATATAGCAATTTTAAAATAAATATTAGAACTTACATATATTTAGTAGGGTTAAAAAAATTGAATACAGTTTGAATGATCCTCTATTGAAAAATAATTTTAGGAATTTGTATTTATTCTTCGAAAAAAGATAAAGGTTACAAGCATTACGTGGTTAGTTTTTATCTTCTTTAATCATTACAAAAATTTTTAGAGAAAAAGAAAATTATAGTGAAGTAAAGGTTTCAATGATCTTACAGGAGCCTTAAAAGGAAACAACAATTAGCTTCTTGCTGAGAAAAATACGACGAACCTTTCCAACAGACCTAATAACTATAACCACGTAGCACTATTGTAGCAGCATTGTCACTCACCAAACTTCCAAGCATATATATTGCGTCCTATGGGATTCCCGCGTGAGTCATGTCTATATGCACAGGTACAAATCTTGCAGAAGAAAACGTTAAGAGTGCTACGTGCTTGTGTAAAATTCGTCCATGCGAATCACTTTCATTTTGTAAAAAAGAGTGAATTGCAAAATTATGAGACAGGAAAGAAAAATGCATTGATTACACCACACGATTGTCTCAGAGAGCTACATAACAAGAAGCAGATTATTGAGGAGTCAAACTGTACAACCATTTACTAGCAGTGGTTAGAAGAATGAATATCATTTTTAAACGAATCTACAAAATGTGTTTCTCTTTCTACGGTGTAAGTCTAGTACAAACTTTCTGTGGTTTCAGGTGCAATATTGTGATTAATTATTTACTAATGATGACAACTTAGTTGTCGAAATATGTATACAGAATACGAACTCGCTTGATTAATTAAATTAACCACAGTCTCCTTTAAATACCCATTAAATCCACCACACACAGATACGATTTATATAGAATACGAAAATGATTGTGTAAAGGCGTTATATTAACCACAATTGACTAATTTAAGCAACCACAATATTCATTAAAATTTACCTTAAATAAATAGCACTACCAATATTAAAATTTTTGTAATATTTTATTTGGTATGGTTGTAAAGTCAGATAACTTGTAAAAGAGTAAAGTATAAATTTAATGTCGATAAAGAAAAATTACAATTACATTGGCAAAAATCAAATATAAATATTAATAATAATACTGTACATATTTTTAAGGTATATCTTATTTTTTAAAAACATTGGGTCCCGCCATAGGATATGCATTGGCTTCGGTGTGTTTGAAGTTTTACATTTCACCTACTCTAACACCTACTATAGATAATAAAGACCCAAGATGGCTTGGTGCTTGGTGGTTGGGATGGATAATACTGGGAGGTGTAATTTTTGTATTTGCTTCGTTACTTGCTTTATTCCCAAAGCAATTACCAAGAGCTGCCGCTAGAAAATTCCAAAAGCAAATGTCTCAAGCTTCTACTGTTGTACAAGAATCTGAAATACCCAGGTCCTTTAAGGGTAACACTAATTTTACTATTATATTATAGATTATATAAATAAAATATATTCCAGATATGATCAAAACTTTTAAAAGACTAAGTGGGAATCCAACTTTAATGTTAAACAATTTGGCCGCAGTCTTTTACTTCTTGGGTTATATGCCATATTGGATCTTTTTACCTAAATATATAGAAACTCAATACAGACAATCCGCCTCTGCTTCAAGTCTTATAACAGGAACAGCAGGTCTAATATTCTCCGCAATAGGAGTACTACTTTCTGGTTTGGTTGTATCAAAATTTAAGCCACATGCGAGAAGTTTAGCGGCTTGGAATGTAATCGTAGGTGCTATATCGGTTTTCGGAATTATCTCTTACGCTTACTTAGGTTGTTTGGACAACAGCCAGTACAATTCGCTACTACATCATGGATCGTCAGTAATTATTTTTCTAGATTTCAAATTATATTTAGATTTGTGCTGATTTTAGATACAAACAAACTTCGCCATGTAACGCAAAGTGTTCTTGTGACTTTGCGAAATATAATCCTGTGTGCTCTGATGACAAATCAACTACATTCATTTCAGCATGTCATGCTGGATGTACTGAAGTGAAAATAATCAATGAAACTAAAATATATTCCCACTGTTCGTGTATAAAATCGAAAAGCGTAGATATATCTAATGAATCACCACTAGGACAAGCAACAACTGGGAATTGCTATGTAGATTGTTATTATAAATTTTACCTGTTCGTAGCCGTCGTTTGCCTATTAAAATTTACTGGTGCCACAGGAAGAGTATCGAACTTTTTAGTAACAGTAAGGTAATTTTTATATACTAATTTAGTATTCCTTATAAAGTTTAATGCAATTTCCATCTATTAAAGATGTGTCGAAGAAAAAGATAAACCAGTTGCCATGGGTTTTGGTCTTATGATGATGAGTTTGTGCGCTTTTGTTCCATCACCAATACTTTTTGGAATTATCATAGGTTAGTATAAATACAACCATAATTTTGTAGTTAACATTAAAAATATTTTTAGATAAAGCATGTCTCGTTTGGGGCAAAACCTGTGCTGGAACAGGAAACTGTTGGGTGTACAACAGCGAAGCTTTAAAACACACACTAAATTTCACTGCAGCTGCTTTCGTTGCGATAGGAACATTTTTCGATGTGGGTGTTTGGTATTTCGTAAAAGGCCTAAAAATATTCGATGAGGAGGTCGAACTAGAACTAAACGAATTGTAAATGTAAATTTAATTATTAATAAATAGTATAATATTAACGCGCGCAAGATATAAACTGATTTACCTAAAAATCGGATTCTAGCATTTCCGATGCTGATTTTTTATTTTTCGATTCGTTATGCACGATTGCATTTGTACTATTAGAAGGTTGTTCAGGATTTTCTTCAAGATCCCTCAAGATAAAGTCTAAATCCTCGAGATCAGTTGCGTTATTGACTAATCTTTCTTCTTCGCGCTCTTGTGTGGGATTTGGATCATTAACACTTTGTATTCTGTTACTTGTATTCGTATTTACATTCTCTTCAAGCTCTTCCATTACAACATCGTCATCTTTCGGCGCCTCCTCACCATACAAATTTAATTTACCAATAAAGAAAATTACGGCAAATCCCAAGATTGCTGATATTACCATGAGGACAATGGTGGCAATTGAAAAGAAAATTCCAAAGTCTTCCGTGTGTAGAAGACACCTTTCTTCGCCCCAAACTCTGCACATGGAATCTACAATAAATTACATATATACGTATATATTAAGAAATCCCCATTACTATTATTGTATTACCTGCTACCAGGGAATATACCAATTTACCAGGTATATATGGTAAAATACCTAATAATGTCGTCTCCAAAGCTAATGCCAATGGTTTATCACTAGATGCTACACACCTTATGTTAATCATAAGGTTAGTCACGGTTGTTATAGCTAATATAGAACTGGCCATAACACTGGAAACTTGAGCAAAGGCCCAGTATAAGTCACATGTTTCTTTATTGCAAGAACCATCTACCGCTACAACATTAGTTTTTTGAAAAATATTAGCGCCACATGTACAATTTCCATAAATCTAGAAATTATAATTGAAAAAAAACACTTTAATTAAAATTAAATTAAAAATTAATTAAAAAATTAGAGTCCTAGATTATACTTCGAAAGATTAGAAATTTAATCAGAATTGATCGTTGGTAGAAATTTAAGAAATTGCTGTAAGTTCTCTCGTAATTCAATTTAACAGAATATTACTAACTAAGCCTGTGTTCAATTTTATTTTTTATTTCCATTCATTAAAACGAGTTCTAATTTTATAAATATTTTGGTAAGACAAAAATAATTGTTTCGAGTACCTTAAAGAAAAGTTTCCGAAGGGACACTATTAGAAGGTATCATTAGCACACATTGAGCAGAAAAATTAAAACATAATACATTTGATTATAAAAAATTTTTACAAACTTTTTAGGATATGTGAGTAACATCCTTTTTTTTTAATTATAATACGTCTCCAGGTGCAGCTAAAAATGGTATTCAAGTAATAGTTCTTTTTAAAGGTGTCATTAGTTAGCAACATA